>BCJJ01000001.1:1444072-1485604 GCA_039545355.1 Trichosporon coremiiforme | reverse complement strand
CCCCTCCTCGGCGCGCCTCGGCCGCCTCCTCTTCACCCCGCCGCCTCTTCACCCCGCCGCCCCTTCACCCCGCCGTCTCCTTTCGCCTACTCGCTTCCACCAAACATTGATCAAAAGTCGACACAATGCTGCCCCGGTCCCACGGCGGCATGTTCCTCTCGACGTCACCGAGCAGCGAGGCGCTGTCGATGTACGGGAGTACGATACCGTCTCGTGAGTTTGTTTTTTTCCTGGATGTGAAGTGGTTGGAGAGTGTTGTTTGGTCCGAAAGTCCTTTCCTGGAAGCTATGTCCTGTCCGCTGTGTGCTGTGTAGCGGGCCGGCCGTTCTGGCGGTGCTGATAAGACATTGCTATGCAGATGAGCCGCTGGCATCCCTGTACTCTGCAGGCGGTAGCGGCTAAGCTGTGTCCTGCATGTCCAGGCCTGGTTTGATGTCGGGACAAGCAATTCAGCTTTGTGCAACTCAGACTGGGCGGACGGCTCTGCTTCTGCTTGGAAACCCTGTTCTCCCTGCTCTCCCTGCTCTCCCTGCTCTCCCTGCTCTAAAACCTGTGTGCGACGCGTCGGAAAGAATGCCAGATGCACTGCTCCCGGGGGGTAGCGCGTCGCGGGGATTAAGGTCAAGGTCCTGCTGATTCCCGTATCCGCGGGCGACCAACGGCATCTGGCACTTGCCCTGGCACTACCCAGGTCGGGCCGGGAACGCATTCATCTCTCGAGTTGCAGGCCGCGGCTGCACGGCTGCAGCGGCTGCATTCACGAATCTCGTGCACATGCATCCGTATCCGTTCCGGAGCCACCGGAGCACCTGCAGGACCAAGGAGACCCAGGGAGAGAGTCACTGGAACAACACCAGACACATGGCCTTGTTGACATACACGCACTACCTCCTCACGCGTTTATGCTTTTCGCTTCATCCTCCATCCTGCCCGAAACACCTACACCTTCTACTCGCATTCCATTGTCCCCCACGACCCCCGACTCCACGCTGACGCCGTCCCCAGCCCTGTCCGACTATGGCCCTACGACGCTGCCCGACCCCTCGACTCTAGCGAAACGGCGATCCACAGGAGCTTCCGAGGCTCTGCAGTACTACTGGTCGTCCTCGGCGGGAGGAAGGAGCGAGTCTTTCTCCTCTAGTATCGGGACCCTTGCCTCGCCGCTCGAGACTAGCACGTCCCACACTGTCCTCTCGTCCCCCTACTCGATCTCACCCAACCCTCTCCTCCACGACGGCAAGTCACACTCTCAAATGAGCTTCCAGGAGGTCATTGTCGGAGGCGAGTCTCCAAAGGGCTCCCGCGGCCTCCAGCTTGTCGCAGAGCCAGACAGCACCGACGACCTGAACACGACAATGCAGGCGACGACGTCAACGCCAAGCAATCACCCTACACCACCGCCAGCAACAAGCCATCCCCCACCTAGTGCGTACAATGCGCGCAGCGCGTCCTCAACTTTAACCTCAACCTCGAAGAGATCGTTACCCATGATCCCGGATGCCGGCATCACGCCTCATGGTGCACAAAACACGTCTCACCCCACGCATACCATGCATTCGCACCGCCAATCACAGCGCCTTCCTCACCATCCTTCCCCGTCACCGTCTCCGCAACTGCCCAGCGCCGCCCAGATGACCGTCGACTCGGGCTCGGACACGATCCGGTCCACGTCCACTCGACGGAAACGCCCACCTCTCCCTCCCATCCCGACCTCGACTCCGCAGACGTCTTCCCCCGCCAGCAGCTACTCGTCCCACTCGCATCGCCGCCTGCCGAGCCGCCCGCCGAGCCGCCCAGACTCCGAGTCGGGCGAGAGCCAGTACTCGGTCGACGACAGTCCTGCCGCGCCCGTTCCGCCCTCGCTGGTCCGCCGAGACACGGCAATCCGGGACGAACTCGCGCGCCTCCACTCGCACCGCAAGGGCATGGTCGACATGAAGGGTGATATCGACGTCCTGTTAGACCCGACATTCGACGAGTGGGCCCACCAGGGCGGCAGCAACTGGAACAAGGCACAGCCTGGCTCGGCCGCGTCGACCATTGCCGAAAAGCTCGTGACGCCGACACAGGAGATGGCGAACGAGCGCAGAGACAGGCCACACGTGTCCGTCAACACGGACCTGACCGGATGGGGCAAGACGCCGTCGCCGCGGAGCGCAGAATCGGGAGAGAAGACACCCCAGGGAAGCACCGACATGTTAGCCAAGCCGTCGCCCGTGTCCTCAAACAACAGCTCTAAGGGAAGGTTGTCCATCCGGCCGGGAAGCGATGGACCGGACTCGCGCCGCTCAACCCCATCACAGTCATCGAGCTCGAGCAGGAACGCCAGTGGTGGCCGACAGGAGAAGCCGCGACGACTGTCTGCGACCCCGCAGAATGAGCCCGAGACGCCGCACAGTGCCCCCGCGCACAAGACGTCGTTCGGTGATCTGAGACTGCCGGGTCGCCCGGCAAGCTTACTGCCTGCAGCCAAGGTCGATCCCCCGCGCCGATTACAGTCATTCGACAAGCCTGAAGTGTTGATGTCTGCCAGACAGGAGCAGCAGCAGGGTTCATCACCACAGCAACCGCCCCGTCGAAGCCCCGACCCGCCACCACGCAGTGAGCTGCGGCAACCGTGCGTAACATGATTACCGTTATATGAGCATCAGGAGGCCCGTGCTAACCAGCTCAGGAATCTTTCAGCCGTTCAGGGATCAAGCACGGTGTTTACTGCGTCTCCAACGTTCACTACACCGGTGGAACCGGTCACTAACACCTCGTACAACTCGACGGCCCCGTACCGCACCACGACACTGCCCACGATCATCAATACGCCCCACACGCCCGTCACTTCGCCACGATCCTCGCAGCAGCTCCGCTCCAAGACGGATCCTTCCCCGGGCAGTGGTGACGCCCGATCGTCGTTCCAGATGACCAACTCGAACACGATTCAGGACCTGACGCATGTTGTGGACAATGCTGTCGATGAGATCGGCCTCATCAACTCGCAGGACACGCCGCCGCCTCTGCTCAGCGAGCCGGAGAAGTCGACCCCGTCCCGCCCCCGCAGCGACTTAGCGACCTCGTCCCTGCCACCGCGCACCTCGTCGTCGATCTCGTCTGGCGACGGCGCGTCGTTATCGCCGACCTCGGCCCAGTTCCCGGGCGCGCGCCCGCCCATGCACGCCCACTCGTCGAGCTCTAACAGCGCAGTCGGCTTGGGACTCATGAGCAGTATGGGTGTGTCGTCCGCGTTAGCAGGAACTCAGCGCAGCGCTATCAACGTTGGCCAGAGTGCTATCAGCGTCGGCCAGAACGTCGGCAGGCACGTTCGCAAGGCATCGTCTATCCTCTCCATGCGCTCTAGCAGCTACACCCTGTCGCCGACGAACGTCACGTTCCAGCTCCAGCAGCAGCAGTCTCCTACCAAGTCGCTCCCGCTCGCCATCATGTTTGGAAACATCAAGGCTCTCAAGACCTCGGGCGAGCGCGCCCGGGCCTACCAAAAGAGCATCGAGGGCCTGGTCCGCGCCGACTCGGGTCTGCGCGAGTGGTGCACCAATGTTCGTGAGTAAAGGATGCGTCAGGGGAAGAGGCGAACAAGGACGGTACTGATATCATCGCAGGCAGCGCCCCGCGACAAAACGTCAGCAAGGCGCGGATGGGCCTGGGCATCAGAGATCCGGCTGGCGCCCCGCGCGGATTAATCGTCGGCGAGCCGACGCCGCGTAACGTGTCTGGGGCGTCCGAGTTCCCGATGCGGTCGGACGCGACGCGCGCCAACGAGATTAGGGTGCCAACTGTGGAGACGACGGACCACAGCACAATCGTGCCGCTGAACAACCTGCCGTACCCGCAGCTTGCGAGCGTCAAGGGTTCGGGGTCCATGCAGAGCCTGGCGAGCATTCCTGCGCCGCCGACGCCGGCGAAGAACCGGAGCGGTGGCGGACTGCTGTCGGCGCTCCGACTCAAGAAGGAGAAGGAGAACACGTCGCTCGGCCCGCCGACCAACCTGCTCGCGAACGGCGCGAACGGCAAGGTGGCGCGCAGCTACACGTCATCCTCGACGTCCCTTGGCCGCGCGTCAATCGACTCTCCCGACGGCCCGCGCGCGCCTCACAGTCCCTCGCCACACGGCCCGCGTCCCGGCCCCGTCACCCGGACGAGCTACGACAGCTCGCGCTCGAGCCTCGACAGCGCGGGACTTCTCGGACGCCCGTCCTCGAACAATATGACCGGCAGCGTGAACGCGCCGCGCGGACTCTCGCCGCTCAGCCGCGACGACGGCGTCAACGAGGAGGACGTCCGGTACATGCTCGAGATGCTCCCGCACGCCGAGCGCAGCACGATCCGGCAGTATCTCGAGCGGTACGGGGACACGAGTTATGCGATGACGTGAGTGCCACGCCGTGGCAGCGCCCGCTAGGGCGCTGGCTGGTGGCTGGAAAAGACAAAGGCTGACAAACAGGGCATACCTCGAGGACGAGAAGCGCGGCGAGCTGCTGAAGACGTAGGCTGCGGCGTGATCGCTGCGCGCTCACGCCGCCGCTGCCACTGCCACTGAACACCACGCAGATTAACACCACGCAATAACCGGTGCGCAGAACGTTTCATATCCACTCTCACTTTTACTTTCACTGAATAACCATTGTATGTTCCTCTGTTCCGCGCGTATGCATCTGTGCTGTAAGCAAGTGATTCTGTGGGGTGCAGTCTGGAGTGCTGGAGGAACGAGCGTATGGTCCGTGCGCGCCGGCGTGCGATGTGCCCCGAGGCGCACGTCTTGGCTTGGTGGCGGTCCAAAGTGGCCCGAGCCTCATGCGAGTTGCACGCTTGACAGAAGAGTTGCGTTGTTGTCTCGTTGGTCCATCGCTATCGACTGCTGGTTCTGGCAAGATCGTCGCCGCCCCGAACGTCTGCGCCCTACGCCGAGCCAAAGATCGTCCTGATCGCCAACTGCGTACGCCGTCGTCGTTGCGGTCAACAGCTGCCGAAGCGAACACCGCCTGCCCTCCCTTCCGCCCGACACTGTCATCGCGGACAGATTGCTCGGCACAGTCAAGGTCGTCCCTACGACCAGCGCACGCAAACATACCCCAGCGATAGCCGCCCATCCTGCCCCGCCTCGGGTCGCTGAGGCTCAAAGCCAAGGCGCGCAGCTGGCTGCGCCGCCCCTCCAGCTCGGCCGGGTCGCACACTGCCCACTCTCGCCAGGCGTCGCAGGCCTCCGAAATCTCATACACGTTTGACGTCTCACGAGAAGTCTCACGGAGCGTCTCGCACTCGCGCCAGGCCTCGACACTCTCACAGGTATCGAGCTTCTTCTCGAGATCTTCTAGGTCCAGGGCCACATCTCAGGCTCCTTCGTTAGAATCGACGAGTTCGAGAGCGAGTGTCGCCTCTAGTCACACGACCAGGGCACCATCGCCTGCCACTCCGACCGCTGCTGGCTTCTCCGAGGCCGTTCCTACCTCCGCACCTCTCACTCCAGCGGCTGCCCCGGCCGTCCCTACCCCGGTCTCAGCCTCAGCTGCGGAAGCCACCCCGACTCCGCAGGCCCCCCCGCCCGCCCCAACTCCCTCAACGCAGATCGAAGAACCGCGTCTCTCCTCAAGCCGCAGCTCGTTCCGCTCGCAAAGCATGTCGCACAACTCGTCAGACAGCTCGGCGCAGGACTTCCTGCAGTGCGCGTATCCCCGGCAAACCCAGAATGAAGTCAAGCAAGACCCGGCATGGACCGAGGGTGATTTCGAGCTCGTCTCCGCCGACAGGGTCCGGTTCCGTGTTCCGAGTTATTACATGTATGCTAGTTCGTGAGTACCCGACCCTCTTCATAATCGGCCGCAACAGCCTCGAGCGAGCGTGACAGAAGAGCGCTCATTGTGCACACTCTTCCGACTCGCCCGGAATTGGTGGCATGTCCCAGTCGCCACACCTCTGCTGTATGCCCGAGCGCCCGCTGACAGTCAACAGCGAGGTGTTCCGGGAATTCGGCCAGATGTCTCCATCGCCTGGAAAGCAGCGTCTCGTCCTGACCGAAGACTTCGAGACGTCGGTCATTATCGGTCTCTACCTCGAGTTTGTCGTGCACGCCTCCTTCCTCGTTCCTGGGGACGGCACAACCCTCGAGTCACTCGTCACGGTCAAGCGTCTCGTCCTGTTCCTGCGGAAGTACGCCTGTGACGGGGTCCTCAAGTTGCTCCTTCTCACAATCCGCGAATCCATTAAACAGCCATCGAGTGTCAGTCCTCTGGTGGGCTTCATCGCCGGCGCCATTGCGGAGGATGCCTACACGTGTTCGTCAAGTCTGGACGTAAGCGACTGGTCATGGAGCATGATGAACATCCCTGGCTCTGGCTTAGGGTCAGCCAATGTGTTCGACCCGCACCACATGCCTGTCAACGTCTGGCAGATGATTCCGGGCATGTATACCTGGGCCCTGACGACTGCATGGAAGGGTGACCCGGCGCCTCGCCGACAAGATTCCGCCATGAGCATGTCCTCCCTTGGGTCGCTGCGGTACGGATACGGGTCGCACCGCGAGGGACATGGTCGTGAAGGGTCGATGGTCGGTAGCGACCCGAGGATGGGAGAGCGGATGGGCTCGAGAATGGGAGACACCAGGGAGAGAGACCGCATGGACCGGATGGGAGACCGGGTCGAGGAGATGAGGGACATGGGGAGTGTTCATGGGAGTCACAGGCGGGAGGGGTCTAGAGTGGATAGCAGGAGGAGCCACCGGAGTGCTTCTCGGCAGGAGCCCGATGTCCAGAGGAAGGTGTATGCTTGGCAGCAGTGGCTGTAAGCGAAGGGCGTAGCCCGAGCCTGCCTCATGCTGTCCCATACTGCTCCTGTGAAACCCCCACCACAAATGCCCCTCTTGTTCGAGAGGGTTGGGGAGGTACGGGACGGCGGACAGAGGACGAAGGGGTAGTTGATCGGCGAGGCGACGACGCGTGGCTGTGAGAGTTTGAGAGAGATCAGTAGTGAGTTCCGAGTAGAGTAGAATTTCCGCCTTAAGTCTTGGGTATAGTGTAATGCATAGTTCTTCGCACCGTTCAAAGCTCACCGTTGCTTGCTATTCCTCGTACGTGCCACTGAACAATCTGCGGTGAGCTATGCTGTGTATATTGGCGGATTGGCGGGGAAGGTCTCCCTCGGCCCCAGTGCGATGGTTCAGACCAGAGATGCTCAGCGACGATCAGACTGCGCCCCGGAGCCGGTCGGGCTCCTTGGCGGATCGGCGCAGCTGGAAGGAGGGGCGTAGATGTGGCAGTCGGTTTGGCGGCTTCCGTTCGCGAGAGATGTTAGCTACACTGCCGAAAGCAGTCAGGTCAAACACGGTCATCATCGGCCTGAGCACCGCAAGCGGGGCTCGATCGGCAAACAATGTGTCAGCTGCCCTTGAGTAATCTTGTCCGTCAGAGGCGTTGTGGATGTGGTAAATGATGGACGGTTCATTCGGCCCCGGTCAGAAATCAGTCGGAGATGAGCAAAACAGCGGATCCCCAGATAGAAAACCAACAGCACCGTCAGCAAAGGCAAAAGTTCCTTCAAGAGCTATCATTGCTGGCCAACCCGGTCGGGGCGTCGGGGACAAGGTCACTGGCGAGTGACACTCGCTCCTATCGGTTTAAGGCGCATCGGAGACGTACTTGAGTCGTAGACGGTCAGATGTCACGAGCGAGTGGCCACACCGACCTAGTCTGTCGAAACACTGTCTCACAGGTGACAGCCAAGGAGGCAGGCAGGTGGGCTTCGCGCTGCTCCGGCCGAGACTTATCAAGCATTTGATCTTTGATGTCAGTGCGATAACAAAACTGGTGCGAGATCTGGCAGAACGGAAGATCCGACTTTCCGGCACATCGGCGTGTCACCGCTGCTGGTGGGAGATTGGCCAGAGCCTAAACCGAGACTTAGCCGGGGCGTCCGCCATTCAAAGGGCAGACCCAAAGTTCCAGCAATTGCGACCTGGTCACCATGCACGGCTCTGCATGCAGACCCAGAGCACGGCGCACGGTCGCGTCCTCACCGAAAAAGTCAGGTCATTCATCCGATAGGTCAGAAGGGTCGGCTTCCAGATCTGACCCCTTCGCCAAACACGGAGCCCAGGCGGTGCCGCCAGCAGGTCTCCAACGCCTGCCTATAAAGCCAAATTCGGAACATCAAACAGACACAAATGTGGGCAACACTCTCAGGCGCAGGGTACCCGGGGCAGGTTCCGCCGCGGCACGAAGCCCAAGACTCGAGGCAGGAGGCACCCCGCATACGCTGGACACGCGCTTGGGCACACGAGCAGCGTTATCGGGGAAGGGCTGGTCGTCTAGCTCGTCTGGGCGGGCATGAGCGCGCTAAGAGAGAGAGAGACAGGCGCCAATGGCGGCGGCACAGAGGCGCGCCCAGGTGCAAGTGGGGTACGGCACCGGCACATCGGCCGCGGGCCCCCAGTGCGCACGGCACGATGCGCAAGCTGTGAGCGGGCAGCCGCGATCTGACTTTTTCGTTGGCGAGATAGGCGGGTTCTGGCAGATGGTTTTGAAATGGTCACCGCAGAAGGTCAGAAAAACCACGTGCGTGCCTGGGAAAAGGTCAGATAACGGCGAGTTGCCGCAAGCGAGAGAGGCGAGACTGGGCGAGTATACCGTCATCAGCCGTCCACATCTGACCTTTTCGTCGGCCCGGTCCTGGATCGGTCCTGGATACCTGGATACCTCGCCCGCACCACCGCGTCCGCCGAGGTCGACTTCCCCCAGCTGTCCCCCCAGGCAGGCAGCACATAAAAGAGAACGTTCCGATCCAGCCCCCACATCTTTCTCTTTTCTCGCTGTCGCACCCATCGAGCGTTAAAGAGCCTCTCCTACCTAAACCGTCGACTCCACACTCCACAGCCCACCCAGCTCGCACACCGCCCACAATGCCCGCTACCGACGCCAACCTCTCGAGCCTTCTCGCGACCGGCAAGAAGCACGTCACCCCCGCCCTCACCCGTATCCACGACCACATCCTTGTCAAGGGACAGGGCACCAAGGTCTGGGACGAGGAGGGCAAGGAGTACATCGACTTCACCGCCGGTATCGGTGTCACGAACCTTGGCCAGTGAGTTTGCATTCCTCCCGAAATCCTTTCGTACCGATCCGGAAAGCCAAGCGGTGATGGTGGTGAGCCTGGCAGCAGTCACCACTGTGTCACCGCCGATGACGACGGAATCGATGACGATATAGCGCGCAAGTCGCGGGAATCCTCCGATTATGTTTTGACGGCGGGCGGCGGACGTCACCGCGTCACCGCTGCTCGTGCTCGCTTCCCTTGCCGCTCGATGACTTCACGGCTCCACCGACAGGTGGGGTCCAGCCACCAAGGTCCGAGCTCCCGGTATGCGCACTGTCTCCGCGCGGCCGTGCCGATTCCCCATTACGATGCGCATTTCTCCAGATCTATCGTGTAGCAGTACGCTGACTTGCCAGCTCGCACCCCGCCGTCACCGCCGCCGTCGTGAACCAGGCCCAGCAGATCTCCCACGTTCAGTGCTCGATCGCCTTCAATGTCCCCTACCTCCAGCTCGTTGAGGAGCTCCTCCCCCTCATGCCGGACCCGAGCCTCGACACCTTCTACTTCTGGAACTCGGGTTCCGAGGCTATCGAGATGGTCCTCAAGCTCGTCAAGCGCGCTACTGGCCGCCCCAACGTCATCTGCATGCAGGGCTCGTACCACGGCCGCACCAACGGTGCCGCCGGTCTGACCAAGTCCAAGACCGTCTACACCATGGGCACTGGCGTCACCATGCCCGGTGTCTACGCCACCCCCTTCCCCTACTGGCACGCTCTCGGTGTCTCGCCCGACACCCCCGAGGAGGAGCTTGTCAACATGGCCAAGTTCCAGCTTGAGCTGCTCGTCAAGACCCAGGTCCAGCCCGGCGACGTTGCCGCCATCTTCTGTGAGCCCGTCATTGGTGAGGGTGGCTACGTCCCCGCCCCCTCTTCGTGGCTCATGTACCTCCGCGAGTTCTGTGACAAGCACGGCATCCTCCTTGTCATCGACGAGGTCCAGTCCGGCTTCGGTCGTACCGGCAAGATGTTCAACTCCGAGTACACCCCCGGCTTCTGTCCCGACGTCATGACCTTCGCCAAGGGTCTCGCTAACGGCTACCCCCTCTCTGGTGTCGTCTCGCGCCGCGAGATCATGGAGAAGCAGGAGCCCGGCACTATCGGCGGCACCTACGCCGGTAACGCTGTCTCGTGCGCTGCCGCCGTTGCCGTCGCCGAGGTCTTCCGCACTCAGCCCATCCTCGAGAACGTCAACGCCCGCTCCAAGCAGCTCTTCGACGCCCTCCACGCCCTCCAGGCCAACCCCAAGACTGGCGCCATCATCGCCGACGTCCGCGGCAAGGGTCTCATGGTCGCTGTCGAGTTCCGCTCGCGCTCCGACTCTCTCACCCACAAGGGCGTCGCCGACCCCTCCAAGATCCCCGAGAACATCGGCAAGCGCATCCAGAAGATCTGCCACGACAACGGCATCTTCATCCTCACCACCTCGTGCTTCGACACCATGCGCTTCATCCCTCCCCTCGTCGTCACCGAGGAGGAGATGCAGAAGGCCATCGACGTCTTCTCCAAGGCCGTCGAGGAGGTCGCCCGCGAGGGATAAGCAGCTACGCAATGCTTTAGAACACAAAATCAAATCATTGCACGATCATCATTCCAATACCAAGCTTAAGGACCTCTTCATGTACTTTCTGTATGCATAATTCAGCTTCGCCATATCTCGTCTGTCCTACATGACCGGAACTGCGCTCTGCGCTAACACTAGACCTGCCGATGGTCGGTGAGATCTCGATTGAAGGGCAGCAGCCGATCTCTACACTAATCTCTACACTAGCGCGCAGGTTTAGGCCATCTGTCGGTATCAGACTGCGAGAAGCATGTGACGAAGGTTGCGCAAGTGGCCGTAATACCGGCGCGCCTGTACACCCTTCAATTGATACCGGCAGTGGTCAACTTTGTGTGTAACATCTCCCAGCATGCTCGTGGTTTGGGCTGGCAGCGTCTTGCATCTGAAGAGCGCATGATTATTAGCGCAAATGTGCAAGCGAGACCAACAGAGGGCGCCGTGGACCCCTTGCTTGGCCCCGATACCCCCGCTGTTCGATGCAGTGGTTAGTCAGAGCCCGGCTTTGCGCGGAGAGTCTCTGGTCCATTGCCTACGTTCCTCACGAGCTCCTCGGGGCCACACGCAGTTCATAACGTGCAGAAGACGCAAGAATGGCTAGGAAGGACCGCGACTCCGGAGGCGCTCTGGACGGAGAGATGGGCCCTGGATGCCTGGGCATCCTCAAGTCTGGAGAAGTGGATGGCGAGTGTGGCGCTCCGCGACCCCGGCCACAGTAGTGCAATCGCCGTCTGCGCTCTGCGCTCTGCACTGCGGCTCTTCCTGCTTTATTCACCGCGGCAGTCAGTCATTCCATGCATTCGAGGCTCGCGATGTGCGATCGGCGCTTTCCCGAGCTCTTGCATGGCGGGTGGGAGTGAGCAGCGCCCCGCAGGTGCACCAATCCGTGCAGGCCTGGAGCGGGTTGGAAGGGGTGCACGCACGGCCTGCCGTCTTACCCTCATGGCTCATACCGAGAGCCTGTGCTGCGAAGCCTCAATCCAGTAGACAAGGCTACTATAGACAGTGAGGAGAAGAGTACGGCCTGATCTGAGGAGTTTCCAGCATGGAGTGGAATTTTTGTCGTCGCGGCACGCGTCTCTGTCTCATCTGATCACCCTTTTGCTTTTACGCTCAACCATCTGGCGCATCTCGAGCTCGTGTCGCTTCCAAGGCTCGCTCTCTCACAAGATCCCCCGACCTCGACCGCCCTTTCCGTCGCCCTCCCCCTCGCCCATCACCTTCCTTTTGGCCATTGCGACTCGACTACTCGACTTTACCGATCCCCCTGCGCCAGCCAAAGTGATCGTTGCTGTGGCCATTGTAAACGTCATCGGCCACCAGCATCTTCATTTGGAGTAGCGCACTCCCTTTCATGAGACACAATGTCCACGCCGACCTGGATGTCCCAGATCCCACTGCCGATCATGACGACACGGCGGTGGCGGTACGCGCTCGTCGTCGGCGCGCTGATCCTCGTTCTGGTACTCGATGCCACGGCAGTCTTCAGCGAGCAGGGAGTCGCTCCCCCCTTTCCCTTATCTCGTCTATGTCTTCACGCTGGCACCAGACCCCTCACAAAGCAGTACTCCACTTCAGCCAAGGAGCTCCTCACGCCCTGTCCGGAGTGGTGCGAGGTCGACCCCCTCTGCCAACCGGGGATGCTGCACTGGTCACCGTCCGGTGCCGACAGCGATACACGGTGGCTCCCCTTCGTCTCCACCAACTATGAGTGGGACGTACAGCCCTCGTCCTCTGAGCTGCCGCACTCGGACGAGATTCCCGCCGAACCCTGGCTCGCCGCTCCGGAACAGTACACTGCTCTCCTCGAGCGCTCTCAACCCCCGAAAGAAGTCGGATGGCGGGGCTGGTCGGTCCCGGGCGGGTTGGAGTGGTTAAGAAACAGAACAGCCACATTGGTCGGCTCCTCGCACGACCGGAACAACAACGAGCAGCTGTGCGAGATCACTGGCGGCCGCAAGGGATCTTGGGGCGGACACTCGGGCGGATACTGTCACCACTAGGGGTTGGACCTGCTCATCGCAAACTGGTTCCTGTGAGTGTGGCTCCCATACCTCCTTCCACACCACCTTTGGCTTGCCTCCTTTAGGCACCGCTGACTCCAGGTTCGGCGTGATCGACTCAGACGATGGCTGGCCGTACCACGAGGAGCACTCCTTCCCGTTCGATTCGAAGCGCGCTTCGAGCAGATCATGAACCCCCCGATGGAGAAGCTGGGGTATGAGAGGCGCATGCCAGATCTCGTGATTGCATCGAGTTTGTTCTGGGACGAAAAGTTCCTCGACGAGCGAGGGCGAAGCAAGACTGTCGATCGTGGATCTGCGCACGGGTTCTGGTGGAACGAGCTGGCGTGGTTCCGCGGCCGCGTTCGCCGGCTCGTCGAGACGGTGCTGTTCTACCTCCGCCGAGCTGTTACGCCGGACTGCTGGCAGTGCCAGAAGGATTGAGCGGACGCACAGTCAGAAGGATTGAACAGAAGGCTTAGAGACACGTAGAGTGGTTTCACAAGGTTTGTTGATCGCCAATTAGGGCGCATGCATGTTTGACAATATTAGGGTTACATGGGACCAGGTCTCCGACGAAGTACAACTATTATCTAGATCCCGTATGATTCAACTTTTGCTTGAAGGCATAAATGACGCTACTGTCGCGGGCGCTGGGACGGGGAGGCCGACACTTCGCTGTCTGCCGGGCGCTTGAGGGCCGGCGACGCCCCGCCCACGCTCTGCCGCACGACCTCCTTGTAGCGCTGGTTGCGTTCGCGGAGCTTTGTGATCGTCGCGTGCTGCTGGTCGATCTTGGCCTGGGCTGTGCTGCGCAACGACTCGAACTGCTGCTTGTAGTCCTGCACCTCGCTCTCGGACTCCTTCAGCTGTTTCTCGAGCTCGATCGCCTTGAGCTGCGCCCGCCATTCCGCCTGCTGCAGCCGGCGCTCGAGTTCGGCAATCTTCGCCTCCGCCCTGCTGTCGGTCTGCGGCTGGGCTGAGGACGCTTTGAGCCTGCGCTCAAGTTCGGCGATCTTCGCTTGCGCGTTCGTTTCGACGCCACGGAGTCGAATCTCCAGGGCAGCCGAGCGCGACTCTGCCTGCCGCGCCTGCTCCTCTTGCGCTGCAGACTTCTCCGCCGCCTGCTTCCACTTCTCCCCCTCCGTCTTCATGACCTTGACGGCGGACTCGCGGTCGCGCTTCAGCTCCTCGACGCGCTTCTCGAGCTCCTCAACCTTGGCGTCCTTGCTGCTCGACTCGGAGGCGATTGCGTTCCTGTCCTGCTGCAGCTGCTGGATTTGCTGCTGCAAGGCCGTGCCCTGGGCTTGGGCAGCACCGTTGCTCTGCGCCACAGTATTGCTCTGCACCCAAGCCTGCTTCTGCCGGACGAGCTCGTCATTTTGCCGCTTCAGCATCTCGTAACCGTTCACAATGGTCAAGGCGTGCTTGCGGTTCTCGTTGAACTTGCATTCGAGCTCTTGATATGCCGTCTTAGCTGTCTGCAGCTGGTTCGTCTGAGTACCGTAGCTGTGCAAAGATGCCTGGTACAGCTGGTTAAGCTTGTCCTTCTCCTCGCGCACTTTGTTGAGCTCGTTGATGACAGCAGTAAGCCGCGCCTCCGACTGCTGGTTTGCCTGCTGGCCGAGCAACCGGGAGAGGGCAGCCGAGTTATTTTCCGCGACGGATTTCCATTTGTCGCGTTGTCTTTCCGTTTCCCTCAACGAGGCCTCGAGAGGCGCGACAAGGGTTTGACGGACATCTTGACTGTCAAGATCAGCACACGCGCCCCCAATACACTGCGGCCCATTCCGCCTGCGGATCACTCACTAAAGACCTTGCGTCCACGCCCTCAACCTGTTCTCCATGCCGCCCACGCTCACTAGCGCCGAGCTGACCGCGGAGCCAGGTGCCGCCGTCACTGTTGCTGTCAAACCAGCCTGGTGCAGACGCCCTTGCTGTATCGAAGGTGGTACGGCTGAACCATATTGCTGAGGTGCCGCTTGCACGATCACGGGGGACTGAGACTGAAGCGTAGACGCATGCGAAACTCCAGGCGAATGCTGAAACGCGGCGATCGGTGACTGAGACTGTTGAATGACAGGTGACTGCTGTTGAGTCGTAGCGAACGTGGATGATTGGGAGTGGGCAACGGTAGAATGTTGCAGGCCAGATTGGGATTGCTGCATGGCAGAAGCCGAGTGCCCTGGCCTGGTCGAAGACTGTGCTTGTTCTCCGGCATTAGAGTTGTGGGCAGCGATAATCCGCGAAGCTTGCTGATGCGCAAGTTGCGCCAGCCGTGTTTGCTGCACTTGCTGGACTTGTGTTTGCTGCTGAGCCAAGTCTGGCAACTGATTAGAAGTTGACTGAGTGACCGTGGCTTGGGGTTGAGACGCTGCTGTAGTGGAGGAAACGGTCATTTGTTGATGAGTCGGGACGACGTTCGTCAGGACGTATGCCTTGAAGTTGTCCATCATCGCCGCACTGCCGAGTACCTTCCTCCTGATGTCCTTCGGCAGCGTCTCAAACGATCTCATGACAATGCGTCGACAGTCAGGAGGGAAAGACTGAATGAGGGGCAGTAAGGGTGACGGGTCGCCGAAGACAGCAGGTTGTGAGGGATCCGGCGACCCCGACGATCCCGATGATCCTGCGGCGGGCAGAGAAGTGGAGGCATTAGCGGCGGCACCTCCAGTTGCGGGGCCCGAAGGATCGGCATCAGCAACAGTCGCGCCAGGCATATCAGGCCGTTGCCCGTCGCTCCTCGGAAGTTCAAGCTGGTCATCGACAGCAGCATTCGGGGAATCCTGCGCAAAATTGTCGAGTGTTGCAGGAGCGGATGCCGCAATTGGTGGGTCGGCAGAGGAGGAAGGTGCGGGGGCTGAGACAGAAGACACAAGAAGTGGTCGCCGTTTTTGCTGAGTAGGTCCGGTCTCCTGGATAAACTCGACCAAGTCAGGCGAGGAATGGCGCTGCTCGGCCTTCAAGTCATGCAATTCATCCCATTCCGTTACTTCGCTAGTCGGGGAGCTGCCAGGTGCCGGATGATTGGTTTCAGTGGCACCTGAAGATTCTTCTACGCTCCAGGACGGTACCGCTTGTAGAGTCAAGCCTTGATGAGGCTCATTTTCGGGGGCGGGGTGGGCGCTCTGTCCAGTCTGCGACGTCGCATCGTCAGGTTGCGTTACCTGTTGGGTGGTGCCATTGCGGGAATCAGCTGGGGACTGGGCACGAGAGGAAGCGGGAGATTTGCTGGCTCGCTTGTCTCTGAGAGCTGCCGCTCTCGCCCGCCGAAGGAAGGACTCTCTGGTGATACCAGGGGTGTTCGGCGGAGCGGTTGGTTGCGAGTTGGTCGTAGAAGGTGCCGATACCTGGGGTTGGGAGGCCATTGTTGAACGTCACAAAACAGTGACTTTCGCTGGGGCCCTTCTACGACGCGCAAATCGGCATGGGCGAGACGACAATGAGCAGCGGCGAAGGGTCGGTTGTGACACTCAGAGTTGTTGTTCATTGAACTCCCCTAGGACGACCACAGGCACAGAGGGCGCAGAAACGGTCGCGTGGTGGAGGCACGGTGGCGACGGATGCATTCACATGTGGCGTTGACACAGACTGATCACGTGAGCTGCCTTCATCCTCATGTCCTGCTCGTTGTACAGCCGGCGGAGCACGGGTGAGTGCAGACAAGCACGATGACTGAAGAAGAACGAAGACGAAGTCTGCAAGGCTATACCTGTTTATTAGACGACCATCGAGCAATGGCGAGCGAGGGGCGCGGTAACGGCCGGGGTTGCCTTGCGAAGCTAATACCCTTTTCCACACTTCTTATCATCCCCAGCCCTCTGTACCTCTCTGATACTGGGATGCGAGATAGCAGACTGCTCCCGATGATTGGATCATTGTAGCCATCCAGTTGTGAATGCCACGCCTGCCCGGCCTGACGATCGGAAAGTTCGCCGGTGGAACAGAGTTGCTGCTGTGCTGCTGATGCAGGTACGAAGGTGTACCGTCAGTAGACAGGGTTGGCTGGATCGATCTCATGAGCGGCGACTTCATTTTAATGACGTGTCGATGATAACAGACGAGACCGGAGCAAGGATCGAATGGCGGCGCATTCAGACGCGGCGCGTCTCAAAGGCTTGCGCAGGGTCCTTGGTCACGGTCACGGGTCACGAACCACGAGCCTCCACAGCCAGCCAGCCCAGCCAGCTCACCCAGGCGGGCACTCTGCAGTGGACCGTTCCATCTCGCCCTGTACGTGCCAGTGCCTAGCCAGGCCACACCGCAGCCCCTGCCTCTGCCTGGCCCGCCTGGCCTGACGCCTCTGGGCGCCTGCCGTGTGGCCCAACCTCACCCACCCAACCTGACCCAACCTCACCCAGGCTCTGGGTCTGTCCCAAGTGCACGTTGGTCCCTGTCCACATCGGCACCGATGTGGATCGATGTCTTCTCTCTCAATCAACCTCTCCTACCCATTCCACCACTGTCAACCAACATCTGTGTCCCTTCTCCATACCATCTCAACATTTCCATTACTCTCGCCCCGGCGCACCGTCACCACTGGCCCCGCACCACGCCGCGACAAGCGCACCTGCTCCGACTTCCAACGCACCCGTAGGGTGGCGCACGTCCAACGCAGCGTGACTTGAACATTTCCCGTATGCTCCGTAAAAGGTCACAGCGCGCGCTACTCCGGAAACGCTCGAGAGACGACGCGACAAAGGCTCGATGCAGTCCTGGGTTTTCTGCGTCAACAAGTGCTCGTCTCGTTGCCGTATGATCTGCCGTTGCTATCGTCATCGAGGGTTGCTGCGCACGCGCGCGCGGTGCTTCCTTCCTTTTCATTACCAGCTGACGACGTACAGATAATGCCTTTCTTTCAGGCTTTCACGAGCCTGTTCGGCGGAGGATCCCAGAAGCGCATGGACAAGGACACGTTCAGCTTGCCGACGACATCGGGCTCTACAAAATATGACCTGGGCTTGGTGCGTGTCTCCTGTCTCCTTCCCCTGCGCGCGGAGCCCGTGGGCCGACCGTTGTCCGTCAACCTCGGTTATGCCGTGGCCCAACGCGACTCCGCCTTCTCATGCTACCGACTCCAGGCCACCTGTCTGCTGTGCGGATGTTGAGTGTTTGGGACGGAGCCCCCCGCTTGTCGCCTGGCGCGAAGCCGACCGATCGTCTGAGAATTGCTTAGCTTCGTGTATCAATGCTCCACGTGCTCCCTTATAATCTACATCACAACACCAGCTAACGCGTCGCAGAACCCTCAAGACTCCCCCGGACCCAGTCGACGTGCATCGGGTCAGTTCCCGGCGGGTCCCAGCAGTGCCGCGATGTGAGTATCCGCTGGCTGCTGCGCGCTGCCGCGAATTATTCCTTTGCTATAGCTGACACCCGATTTTCCTGACGATCTGCAACAACCCGTATTTGCTTTTCCCACCTACAGCGGCTCCAACTACCCTCCCCTTTCGCACACTTTCTACCGCCTGCGCAATGTCCTGGCGGGCTCGTACCCGGAATTAATCGAGTCTCTCAACTCCCCTGCGACCCAGGAGGCGTTGAGCGAGTTCGAGCACATGCTGGGATCGCCCCTTCCTCCGGCTGTCCGCGAGTCCTTCCTTCAGGCCGACGGCCAGGACCTCGAGGCCAACAACCCCGCCGGCATCTTCTACGGTCTGCAGCTCTTGCCGTTGGACGAGGCTATGCGAGAATGGACGTACTGGCGTCAGGTCGAGGCCGACCCCAGCACAGGCGCCAACCCTGCAGTGCTCGCGACCATGGCGAGCATTCCTCCCAAGTGGATCAAGAGCGAGTACGCCAGCCGAGGTTGGATCCCGCTTCTCTCTGACCGCTCCGGAAACTACGTCGGCGTCGACCTCGACCCCGGACCCGGCGGCGCGTGGGGCCAGGTCATCATTTTCGGCCGCGACTTCGACCGCAAGTGCGTTATGTGGCGTGGCGATGGGGACTGCGGATGGGGCACGTGGCTGTCTTCCCTCGTGGATGAACTCGAAGCTGGGGATGCCTGGGAGATCGATAACGGCGGCTCCGACGACGAAGAGGAGATCGGCTACGAGAGCTACACCGGCGGCCGTGTCTATGGCGAGGGTGCTGGCCTCGGCATCATGAAGCTCACCGGCGAGTACAAGGGATGGGCCGTGCTCGAGGCTTGGTGGGACAGGAGTGTCGGCCACTGGGAGAGGCAGGGTCTCGGCATGGACGTCGAGGAGATCGAGCGCGGCCTCGAGGAGTCGCGCCGTCTGGCGACTGTGCCGGAGGAAAACGGCAAGGGCAAGGCCCCCGAGCGGTCCAGCCTGGACATGAGCGCCATTCGTGCTGACTACGGTATGGCCGAGGTTGAGATTCCCAGTGAGTACATGTCGATTTGCGTAGTCTGACTGGTCAGTCTTGGAGACTCCTCTGGAGCGCGGAAACTCCACTGAGGAGACCGATTCTATGCTTCGCCCGACGTCCCCAGATTCAAACGCCATTCCTCGCATCCTTCACCCCCCGCGACACTCCCCCAGCCGTCCTCCAAGTACCCGACCCTCTGAGCCTTCGACCTCGACGTCCGCCCGCATGTCTGTCGCTTCGTCGTCTACGGATGACCACCCTCTGAAGCCGGATTCCGAGTACCTGTCGCCGCCGACTGCTGTGCAGGCGCGCAAACAGAAGCGCCCTTCTCCGCCCAGACCCGTCATGATCGACCTGCCGACCCGCGCGGACGTGCAGGCTGCGCAGGCTGTGGCGCTGGCTGAGGAGTCTGGCCTCCGCGGAGGATGGGTCATGAACCTGGACACGAGCGCCGGTGCAGCGCAGCGCCGTGCTAGAGGACACGGCGTCAGCCCCTCGCTCGACGCCGAGATGGTCGATATCGACCTCGAGGCAGGACGCGGAGACATGTTCGGCACTTCCATCACTGCCGCTGAGCTTGAAAAGCAGCGTGAGGAGGACCGCTTATCCTTGGCTGGCATTGAGCAGCGCCGTGGCTCCGGATCGCGTAGCCCGAGTCTCCTTAACATGGTGTCTCACCGTGCTCCGTCACCGCTCGCGCGCAGCACCGCTGCGTCACCCCCTGCTGGCATCATCACGTCGACGAATCCGGATGGCAGCCTGCCGTCGCCTCTCATCCGCTCGCCAGTGTCGGCCACGGGCCCGCCCCCGAACCCGAATTCGATCCGCGTTCCGCCGACCGCGCGCTCGCCGTCACCGGCGATTCCCGACCAGGAGCGGGAAGTCGTGCGTGCCGGTTCGCGCCGTGGCTCGACGGTCGTCCGTGAGCGCGAGAACAGCTCCGACTCGCGTGCTGGCCTGCTCGAGCGCACCAACAGCGGCAGCGGTAGGAATACTCCGTCGAACAGTCTCGACAAGGTGCTCTCGCCGACGTTGCCTGATGGCACCTCCGGCGTCGCCCTCGGCAACTTGACCGAGGAGCCCAAGGCAATTGCCGAGCTCGCTGACGGCATGGAGGAGGTCGCCCTCGTATAGACTGGTGTTGTTTGTTAGATGATGCAGAGAGGACTTTTGTGATTACAACATGTGTCAGGCGGGTGAGTCACAGGAGTCACTTGTCCTTTTCAGCAGGAAGTGACAGCTAAGTACCCCGGCCTTCCGGCTCGGGGAATGAAAGTTTGGCACGACGGATGGTCCAGAAAAAGAGGTGCTCTCTGGGTGTCGGTCTGAAGTGCCGGCTGGTGTTGCATGAGTCATGAGTTAGTTTACGTAGCGAGATATTAAGGGGCAGCCGCTGGTCGAGGCGCGTAATGGGGTCGGAGGTCGGGGTGCGAAACAGAGCAAGAAAGCTGGAGACTCAGGACGCACGAGGGCGTGAGAGCGTTTCAAAAGGGAACCCGGGGTGGTAGGGAGGAGAAGGTTTGGCTGAGCCTGAGCCGTGGCACTTAATGCCTGTCAGCAAGTGGAGGATGGAGGGTGGATATCCGCGCAACATGGCAGACTGTCAGTCCAAGCAGCCCGGTCGCCCGGTCGTGCAGCGGAGTGAGCGGCAGTCGTAAATCATTCAGCGGATTGTGCGGAGTGCGAGGGTTGCTGATCGGGATATCGAGGCGGCAGCTTTGCAGCTTGGGAAGTGCAACTGCAACGTCGAGACAAGCCCAGAAGCTCAAGACATATGACTTCAGCTGCTTCTGAGACTACGAGATGAAATCGTGTTGCGCCCGATCAGCGCTGCGTCGTCGTTCAAGCCTGGCCGTGATCAGCCCGACTGGAGACTAACCCATGAGCCATGATCAGACGCGTTGCGTGCATCACGTCTCGCGTCTCAACTGCATGGAAAGGGCGTGTTTGGGGTCTCGACATCGGAAAGCCTCCTGTTGCTCTTGACGAAAGAGGAAGGAAGCGGACAGTTTAGCGTGCGGATATGATCGTCGCTGGCTTGGGGCACGGTGCGGATCGAGTTTCATCCTGCACCCCTGAGCTTCTGCCTGTCTTCCCTCCAGCACGTTGTCTCCGCAGGCGCGCGAAGATTGCGGAGAAGTCTCTGATCAAGACTGTCTTTTCTCAGTGGTAATCTGGCGCATGTGGTGGGCTCCCTCTTCACTCGACCATCAGTGCGGAGGGGTGGACGCTGATCGCGATCGAGCAACCGCGCTAGCTGAGACGCGACACACCTGGCGATCCGACGCCCGCGTCAGAAGCTGCACGCGACTGTTTGTGGTATTGTGATGCTCGGCGGACGACCGAGGTCTTCCATGCCCGCCTGAATTGCATTGACGCCCGCTGGTCCCCTCCTCCAGGCTCCAGGAGCAGTAGGCTGCGACGCGTCCTCGTGTCTTGATGCTTGTCGTTCTATTCGCCCTGGTCATCTCGGTCTTCGTGATTACAGCGCTTTGTCAGTCAGTGGGTAGCGGCCCGTCCAGTGGCCAGGCTGCGGAGTACGAGTGCGTTGCAGTACGACGAAAAGCGCGAGCAAACAAGGCAGAGATTACGACGACGCAGGCAGAAGGGTGGCAGAGGATGGGAGCCGGGTACCTTACTCTGATGTCTTCCCTATGCTCGTTGAGGGGTGCCCTGGGCGCAGGGGAGGGGCTCAGATTAAGGGCTCTCACGCCTCACGTCTCCGTGGTCGTCGCCAGTCCGCCTCCACCTTCCTCGCAAGACGCAGGGCTCGACTTGCAGAAACTTTATCGTTCATGTTCAGGCATCTGCGCGAGAATCCCTCCGCCAATGAGTACGAAGATGTGGAGAGGTCACCGGCACAGCTTCGGCTCGCGCTCGCCCTTGCCCTTGCCTGCAGCTTGCAAGCTTTGCAAGCTTGCAGGAAACCAAAGAGGTACACGCAGTCGTCTGAGCTTCCTTTCAGCTTTCAGCTGTTGCTGACTGGTGGATCGGAAGCTGCGCAGCCGGACGACATCCGGAGACCTGCCGGACGTACCGGGCGGCCGTTGTGGCGCCGGCGCCATACGCCCTCATTGCGCCCCCTTCACTCGATGTCCAGTCAGCTTGAGGTGTGCTTCCGGACACTTCTAACACTCCTTTGTTTGCTTATGTTTGCTAACCAGAGAGCCTGAACTTGCTCCTGGCTTCCTTTTGTTCACTCTAGGGCGACACCGGGGAGCATACAGCGCCGAGGTACGCTGATTACGCTGCCTGCACCGCTGTGGCCGAACCCACGGGCTTGTCCTCGTGTTCATTTCTCAATCGTCCTCATGCACGTATTTGTGGGGAACAGAAAGTCGATTGAGCAGGGCGAGTCACCGCCACATATCCGATGCAAAAGTCATCAGGCGCGGCTGGCCCGTACGGGCGTACAGCCGAAGGGATGGAGACTCTGAATGTGCTTCCCGCTGCGCCTTCCCTCCCTGTCAGCTGGGCCTTGAGATTGAAGGATCAGACGCCAGCCCGGCCGACATAACAAGTGATTGGGCATGCTGGCTGAATACGCGTACGCAGCTAACACCGCGACAAGCAAGTACGAAGCACAACGCCAACTCGCTCTGTTGGTACGCGTTTCTCTATTGATTCAGAACAGCGTCGTGTAACGTGCACGTACACCTGTTCCAGTCACGGTACGATGCATGACTGGGCTGAATTGTGCCTCCTGCTATCTTCCTGATATCTTCCTGATAGCAGTCCGTCATGTCTGTCTGATGGTCAACTTGACAGTCTGCAAGTTGGCGAGCGTAGCGGTCCGGCAAGTGCAGCGAGTCCAGCTGCACAGCAAGAGATCAAGAGATCTGCACGCTCCGCACGCTCCGCCTCGCTTAGAGTGGACTTCCGGCATACCTCGCGATCGGCGCCGCGGCGTAACGAACTCTGCGTCGTTGTGCAGACCCCCGTTTGCCGCGTTCCGAGCAGACCGGCGAGGTAGCCGCTCACCGTAACCACAACTCTGCAACGCTCCGCAACCTTTATGCCTCGCTTGCGTCTGCACAGACACTAGCCCTCCGGGCGCAAAGCGAGACGCAGTGCCGGAACGCGTTCCCCGCACCTGCGGCGGGGCAGTCTCTGGGCTACGGCTCACGGCTACAGCCTACGGTCCTACGGCCCTACGGGCCACGCGCGCAAAGTGTAAGTGTTAATTGCAGATCGATGGGATCGAGCCGTTGCAGTGGGTTTGCTCGCTGGCTCGCTGGCTCGCTGGCACGCTGTCACGCGTGCAGGTGAAGGCAAAACAGGGATCGGCTGGTGGGCCGGTTGTATCACCTGTATCGCCGTGCGCCCCTGGCTGCAGGCTTGGCACGCCTGGTAAGCCTGGTACATCTGGTCCTGACATGCCTGTTGCTGCCTGCCTACTGCGCTTCTACGTGCACCTGAATCCGCCCTTGCACGCACACAGAGAGGCGACGCCGTGGCACTCGGGGGGGGGGGGGGGGGGGGGGGGGGGGGGGGGGGGGGGGCAACTCGGGACCTGCGGCCCTCCGTTCAACGCTTGACACTCTTCACAACTAGAAGCATATGCATGCATAGCTCTCGCGCAGCACACCGAGGTGGGCAGCGTAGAGAGCCCACATGTGAAAAATCAGCATGATTTGAGCGAAATCGATTTTGGGTTGCTGGGATGTGATTCGACCCCTGCTCAGAACCTCCAGTCAAGTCTGCCTGGCTGGCATCCTGGCAGTGGACCTAACGGAACGGACCTGGCTTGCCTTGACGTCCTGGACGTCCTGGACATCCTGGACATCCTGGACATCCTGGACATCCTGACTATCCTGGACATCCTGACTATCCTGGGTATCCTGGGACCTGACCTGGGAGCAAAACTGTCTACAGCATGTCAGAGGTCGGTGGCCGTTGGACCGTTTGAAGGCCGTGGTGGCAGGTCTCGTGTGCCGCCTGGATGTGCCGCTCGTCCCTGTCTGGGTCCTGGTCCTGGCTGGTCCCTGGTGTTAATCCAATCCCTCAGTACCCTCAGTCGGTGCTCGTTCTCGGCCCCGCGTCACGACCTCCTCGACTCCATTATACTCTCCCCACTCAGTCTACAGCCTGGCTCATCCCTCCACCCAGCCAGCAGCCGACACTTCCCGTACCAGCCAGCACTCACCAGTCACCAGTCACCATCCGGCACCGCGGCACCGCGGCACCACCTAGACCTGGGACACCTCGATCTGCATCCTAACCCCTCCCCTCACCGATTCTCACCCTCCGACCCCCCTGTATCCTTCCGGCCTCTCCTGATCCTCAACACCTCCTTCCCTCTCCACCCCTGCGCGACTTGCATTCTATAATCCAGCCAACACACGCTTGCTCGCTGTCCAGTCATCAAACCCCGCTGCACGACACGGCGCCAGCTCCACTCGCTCGCTCCTCGCTACTCGTATCGACTCCGACGACTCCGACGACTCCGCCCACGCCGTCACCTAGTCATCCGACAGCAGCAGCTCCTGCTCTCTAGCTCTTTGCTTCCCGTACCAGCTGAGCCTTACGACTACCCCCGTATACCAACCAACTGTCACCATTCGACAATCACTTTGGCCCAGCAACTCCCTTTTTCCGTCCTTGGAGACCGCCAACCCAAGTCCCGCACTGCATCAACGTTTGTTCTTTCCCTTTATCCCGACCCGAACCCTCCTCCTCGGACGTCCCAGCGACATCTGCAACGCCGCGACAAATTCAGAAACGACCTTGTAACGATCACGCGCGGCTTTTCGACTCTGGCGCTGTCCGCCCGCTGCGCTCTCTATCTGCCCCCCAACCATTCCATTCATTACACTTCCTTAACGTCTCCCACCGCTATCGTATCGAGGCTTGACCCAGCCAACCCGCCAACCACCCAGACGTCCATCCACCCACCAGGATTAGGACCACCACTCGGCGCCTCCCAGCCAGCCAGCCAGCCAACCAACTAGAAGCCTGGTCACATTCCACGTCCTGACTACCTTGCTGCTCTGCATTCATCCACCTCCTTGCTCCTTTCGTTCATTCACCTAGCACCAACCACCACCCCTTGCGTCATCCACCAAAGCATCACCACGCATTCACGTATCGAACCCATTAACATTCACCCCGTCCAAACCCCGGCCCACCGACGCGCGCCCCCTTCACTGCCCTCTCAACACGCATTACCCCCGAACAAGAACAATCAGACGCAGCCGCTAACGAACGTCCGTCTGACCAGTAAAGAAGCTTTGGGCACCCCGACACCGACAAGCCCCTTCTTCTAAACGCACGCACGTCTGCCCGACTGGGCCCACCTCACTGCCCAGCTCCGCGCGTCCGTCCCACTTGTCATCCCCAGTGATATCGGTTGCACCGACGAATGGATAGTGCAGGGCCTACCACTCTCACCCACTTCGAGCCCGTCGCTGCCCATATCCGAGCAGCGAACGACGCTATGACCACCACCAACGGAATCCATACACCAAGCTACGGCGGTGTTGTTTCTACCGGAGCTGAGTGGGATTTCACTGCGAGCCCTAACAGTGCCAGAAAGTGCGTTTTTCTTTCCTCCCCTACCGTCACCGATACCCGTGCGGAGCGCTCCGACATACCTTCCTCACGGTCTCCGACGTTGGAGCCACTCTTTGTGGGCGGTTACGCTTTTTCCTGTCACCCCCTCTTTCACGACCGCTAGTCTGCTCTCTTCTCTTCCTCATTCCGTTACCGCGTTGCTAACTTTGGAATCAGTCGTTCCGCATCCCGGTCACCCCACCGTGCCGCGAACGACCACCGTTCCGTGTCGACACCAATGAGCCCCCCCGCAGATCCTCCTTCCGCCGTCTCGGGCTCCACCGCATCCGCGTCGGCGGGCAACTTTGGCGTCCGTTCAGCGCCCTCAGAGGAGGCCAGGAATTATGTAGGACGCAGCGTCACCGCGTCCCAGCAGGCGGCGGCACAGCAGAACTCGACAAAGGGTTCTACCCCGAGAACAGGCGCTTCCCCAGGACAGAAGCAATCCTCGACTCTGGCACCTCCCCAGGCCCCTGTCTCGTCACAACAGTCCCAGTCCCAATCGGCGGGTGCGGGCGGATCTTCCCGTCGCCGCCAGTACCGCCAGGTCGGTGACTGGGTGCTGCAGAAGACGCTCGGACAGGGCTCCATGGGCAAGGTCAAGCTTGGTGTCAATGTGAACACCCACGAGCGAGTAAGTCTCAGAGAACATGGAAACGAAAGGTCCAGGCGCTGATATGACTCCCAGTGCGCTGTGAAGATCGTGCCTCGAGTGCGGGAAGACCACAAGTCGCAGACGGACTCTTCAGGAAGGAACAAGGATGAATCTAAGGAGATTCGAACCGTCCGCGAGGCCTCCATCTCGCTGCTCCTGCACCACCCCTACATCTGTGGAATGCGCGACTTCTTAGTGCACCAGAACCACTACTACATGGTGTTCGAGTACATTGACGGTGGCCAAATGCTCGACTACATCATTGCGCACGGTCGGTTGAGGGAACGTGCGGCGCGCAAGTTCGCGCGTCAGATCGGTTCGGCTCTCGACTACTGCCACCACAACAACATCGTGCACCGTGATCTCAAGATTGAGAACATCCTTATCTCGAACAATGGCAACATCAAGATTATCGATTTCGGTCTGTCCAACCTCTACTCGCCGCATCGGCATCTCTCGACCTTCTGTGGTTCGCTCTACTTCGCCGCTCCCGAGCTGCTGAACGCCAAGCTTTACACTGGTCCCGAGGTCGACGTCTGGTCGTTCGGTATCGTCCTCTATGTGCTGGTTTGCGGAAAGGTGCCCTTCGACGACCAGTCGATGCCGGCCCTGCACGCGAAGATCAAACGGGGTCTCGCCGAGTACCCGGCGTGGCTCAGCAGCGACTGCAAGGCACTGCTCCAGCGCATGCTCAACACCAATCCCCAGGAACGTGCGACGCTCGCCGAGGTCCTTTCTCACCCGTGGATGACCAAGGGGTACGAGGGCCGCCCGGACTCGCACCTGATCGTCCGCGAGCCGCTCCGCGCCGACGAGGTTGACATGGAGGTTATCAAGCGGATGCAGGGCTTCACATTCGGCACGCCCGAGGAGATTTACGACAACCTGCAGCGCATCCTGAATAGCGAGCAGTACCTCCGCACGGCTGCCGCTTGGGAGGCTACCCGTGAGCGCCGCCGCTCGTTGGCGAACGGAACGATGGGCGGCTCGATGAACAACGACGGCGAGTCACCAAAGAAGAAGCGGTTCTCTGGGTTTGATCTGAAGAAGAAGCTCTTCAAGGAGGAGAAGAAGCCCGATGAGATTCAGGCCGCTGTCAAGGAGCCTCTGGACCCCAGCAGCGGCTTCGACCCGCTGATCTCGATCTACTTCCTCGCGCGTGAGAAGAAGGAGCGCGAGAAGGTCTACGGGACTAGCCACTTCGCGTCCTCAAAGGTCAGCCTCGAGGGCCCCTCGACGATGAACTACGAGCAGTCACTCGCCAGCGTTCCCGAGCCTCCCTCCGCCCACGCCTCCACGTTCGATGCGAAGGCTGCCACGAATGCGACTGTTCGCGAAGCCGGCGCCGCTGTTTCGGCCAGGAGACGTCCGGACGATCTCGGCAGCAATGCCCCGCCTGCCACTACCGTCATGGCCCACCCGTCCGCCGATGCTGCGCGCAGTAACATCGCCGACGTCCCCATCGCCCACCGCCGTGGCGCGACCACACCACAGGTCCCCTCCCCTGCTACCCCCTCAACACCTGCCGCGCCCCTCTCCGCTCCCATGGTCGCTACACCGCCGTCTGCCGCTCTCGTCGAGGACGAGCACGCCGACAGCGTTCCCATCCCTGCCGCCACGGCAACCCCGGCTTCGGGGGCCGGCGCGTCGGCCGGTGCCATCACGACGGCCATGGCTGGCACGACGCTGTACGGTCGCGAGACTGGTGTTTCATCGAATCCTGCCACGGTCGTCCAGGCCACGACGAGCGAGTGGCCCGTGCCGCTCGGCATCATCCAGGACAAGAGCGGCGGTATTCGGCCGATCGGCGCCCCTGAACTCGACGAGATCGAACCAGCCGACGTTGCCAACATCGACGTCAAGAGCGTTTATCTCAAGGGGCTCTTCTCGGTGTCCACGACGAGTACGAAATCTGCGCGCACACTACTGCGCGACATTTCCCACGTCCTGGACCGGGTTGGTATCAAGTACCGCCCGATCCGAGGTGGATTCGAGTGCATCCACGTGCCGTCGATCGACCTCGCGAGCGTTGTGCATGGGGACGAGGCGCGATCACAACTGCATGTGCCCCAGACGGACAGCGGCTCGCTCGAGAACTCGCCATCAAAGAACAAGCTCACGTTCAAGCAGAACGCGGCGAGCAGCTCGAGCACGCAGCAGCGAGGAGACAGCCCGGCGCCGGCTGGTCTCGGCACGAGCAGCGTCGGTGCCGGTAGCGACGGCGTCGCGCCCGGGTCGTCGGGCACTGTCGGCATGCTGGACAATGCCTCTGTGCCGTCTCGCAAGCTGGACATCATTGACGACGACCCATGGGGTACGATGCACGGCGCTAACAGCCCGCTGTGTGTGCGGTTTGAGGTGTTCGTGGTGAAGGTGAGTTGCACTGCACTAGGCTTCAAACTGACAAGCAGGTCCCCTGGCTCCCGTTGCACGGCATCCAGTTCCGCCGCGTCGGCGGCGACGGCTGGCAGTATCAGCAGCTGGCGAAGACGATTCTGCGCGAGATGAGGCTGTAAGGCTGAGATTAGAAGACGCCACTCTACCTTACGAGCAATCACCTCCCACCCCCACCACCCAACATCACCTTTACTAGACTTTTTTGATGACGACCACCTAATGTGCAAGCCCTGCAAACTCTGCGACTGTGCGGAGAAGATATTTGTTTTGTGTGTGGGATGTATACGACCCGAATTGGCACGAGCTGCAGCTGCTTTGTTCCGCTCACTGGTACTGACCCGGTCATTCATGACATTACAGTCGCTGACTGATTACAGATACAGATTCCGCTGCAGTATACCGCTGCAGTCACTGGCGCTGCCGCGACCGGTTATGTTTCTGCGGTCGCTGAGACCAATGCACTTGCTGATACCACTGCGACCACCGAAGTTACGATGCCACAGCTGACATTGGTGCTCAGCGGCTGATCTTGCTGTAAGCGCTGTAGTGGCTGATACGGCTGGTTCCATTCGTGCTCCTGCAGCCACTGATACTAGTGAAAGTGTGACGCTGCTGCCGTTACTGCGATTCCTGTAAGCCACCGGTACTACTGCAGTCGTCGGAGCATTTCTCAATGCTCATACTTGCCATGCCACTCGCTAGCCAGAAGACGCGTGCACGTGAGCACGACAGCGGCCATCAGCCCACAGCCCGCATCCAGCGACGGCACGACGGCAACATCGGCATCCCTCCAGCGGCCAGCGGCGCAATGAGGTCATGAGTCATGTGGTTCGTAACGGACAATTTCGCTCGGCACATGACTCATACCGACTCATGACACACGGAACACGATACGTTCCCCGGTCTGCCTCTCCTCTCTTTCCTCCCGCTCGCTACATCATTGCCTCATCGTGTAGTCGCGAGTCAAGAGCGAGGTCAGAGCGAGGTTGGAGCGAGGTTGGAGCGAGATCGGAACTGGCGGATGGTGCACCGTGACGTCTGTCACTCCCCGTGCCAACGACCCAGCGCCAGTGGTCCGGGACTGGGACGCTTTGGAGCGCTCTGCGTCATGCGTCATCGAAGAATGCACTGTCACCGGATCCAACACTCACGCCCCAGCTCCAGCGGCCCAATCTGCTCCCACGAGCAAGATGCTTATCTTTCGAGATTGATTCTCAATCGGTACCGGCCGGCGCACAGTCGGCACGACGCACGAAGCATGGACATGACGTCGGCGTAACTAGGTGATTGATCCAGCATCATCATCATGTCCCACCGGGTACCCGCCACTCATGTTCGCTTCCAGAAACGAGCGCACCGTACGGGACCCAGCAAACGCGCAACGCGCAAACGAACCAGACCCCAGATCCTATGAAGCATGAGGCAGCCCGCAATCGCCGGGGTACCTCGCCTCTCCATCATGCCATTCGTGGGACCTTGCTTGGTGGGACCTTGGGTTCTTTTGGAGCTGACTTGGCTGACAGTGACGAGGCACAAGTGCGAATTACTGGAAACAAGGCACAAGTACGAGTTACTGGAAACAGGAAGCTGACCAGAGCTGGCCAAGCTTGGGCTATATGAATGGTGACATGGCGACTCATGATGGGCTCGTTTACCGCGGCTGCCTTGCCCGGAACCTTACTCTTGATCTTGCATTGACTTGCATCGATTTTGCTCCAAACTGGGTGAGGATCGAGGGGGCGAGGGGAAGTGACAGAAGTCGCAGTCGCGGGGGAGGGCGCGTTCCTAAAGGACCCCAGGGGGTGGCCGGCGCGGCGCTGTGCCGTGTGGTGCCGCATGCGCTCGCTAAGATCGCTGGGCCGCAAGGTCGCCAGGCTCATGTTATCCCCACCGAGAGACGTCCGTGCCGATGCTGACTTATCAATGCGAAGGGATGTGCGATAGGGCGTTCAGAGGCAGGAAGACAGGAGAGGAAGAGCTCGGTAGAGAGCAAGGGAAGCGAGGCGGACGAGAACGAGGTAGTGAGGGAAGACATACGTGAGGACAGAATACAGTACGAGAAGGTAGAATGCAGATGGAAGATCACGACACACCTACGGGGCCAAGATGCAACATATGGAGCCGAGCGCAGCCCGAGGTTGTCTTCCTCTCCCAGAGTACGACAGATTCACTTAATGTACGTCGGAGCCAGACGTCAGAGGGTTAGCGGGACCAGGGGAAATGTCGCCGGGGATTTCAGGCGAACGGCCACATGACGATTCTTCTATGACGCCTATGAGGCGCATAGAGGGCGGGTTCGAGAAATTGGGGTTAGGACTGCATTGTGTGAACGCTAAAGCACTAGTGTGCTGCTGACAGGATGTTGCCGAGACACAACTGGAGACACTACGGAAGATGTGGCGGGAAAGGTCACAATGACCGAGTCCATACCTGTGAGAGGTGAACGTAAGATGCGGGCAGAAGAGGCCCGTCGACACAGGCCACTGCTCCGCGACAGATCAGCGCATGCTGGTCGGATTCGAGAGACGACAAGGAAGGAGATAGGAAACATCCGAATAGAACTGAACGGCTGTAGCCAAGAGGGACCGGGATCAGCGCGGTCTGGGACCAAACGGTGTCGGCGGAAGAAACCTGAACAGCAATCTGGAGGTCGAAGGAAATTTCTGCGTAGTCTAACCCGCGAAGCGTGTTGCGATATCCGCAGCGAATGACCCTCGACCTCCGAGCGGAGCTGCATTGATTCCCTGATGGGGGTTGCTCCGGGTGGTGCCGAGTGCACTGCCCCAACGGCTGTGCGCAATGTGGCCCATCTGCCGGAGTCAAATGTTTACGTGACTGAGCGAGCCGGGCTGGCCGCGCCCGCTGGACATCTGTGCGCACGGCACAACAACACGACACATTGAATGTGACGAATGTCGCTGAATGCGCGCCGGGGTCCATACCGGAATCAGCGCAACGGGCGTGACGCGCCCGACGCGTCTCCTTCGGCTCGCTGATCGCCTGACGAAACCCGTTGAATGACCATGACCGAGGCCTCCGAGCCCAAGGTCGCCGAGCCCGCCACGATGGCCACAACGCCCCGATCGAGCAGATCGAGATCGCGGAGATCCCCATCTGTGCAGCATGGCACGCTGAGGCTCGCAGATCCATCCCACTGAGGACGTGCACGAGATTCGGCAGGTGGCCAGCACAGAGGTGGCACAGAGGCTTACGCAGTGGGCACAGAGCTGGAATTCCGTCGTCTCGGCGCAGCACACGCGGCAGTGTGCCTTCGAGGGTATGCTTAGCAGTGCCTTGCACCACACTGCCCAACGCAGTAATGTGGCATGTGGTGCATCGTAGCGACCTGCCGAACGCGGTATGCCTCGGTCTTGGAGACCAAAGGACGCCAAAGGAGGGTGCTCTGTGGCGGTAGCCGTGGTCGAGGCAGAGAGGTGCCTTGTCAGGCTGTCAGGACAGGAGAGAGCAGAGTTGCCAGACTGCAAAGAGGCTAGAAATTCAGAGAAGAGGTTAGTCGTCAGTAGGAGGAGGGAAGAGCCAGACATCAGAGCTCAGAGGTCAGCGACAGGAATAATGAACGGAGCACGAGGACAACGTCGTGGCATCTCACTGGAGAGATCACCGGATTTGAGTTCGCCATGCACACTCTTCATTCCCGCCGCGAGCGTCTCTCCTCGTGACACTGTCGCCCGGCAGTATTGATTTCGAGGCAGCATGCGCAATGCGCTCCTCGGTGAGCTCGATACGAGTAACAGAATTGTGCCCTACCGGCAGCGGGCAGTGAGCCAAACTTCTGGTCAAGGCACATTTCAAGTGGCATCAACCCCCTTAGGCTGCGTCGAGGAGACGTCGCCTTGTCCTGGCAGGTCCCAGCGGGTGAAGCGTTTGTCATAATTCGATGTCCAAGCGTTCCCGGACGTCTCTGAGGTATGACGGAGTGGCGGTTGGGCACCGCTATCCCCCTCGATCGAGTGACGGGCCGGGGGTCCGAACAAGAGCAGATGCGGCCGTTGCTGCCCTCGTATTCTTCATAATGGCCGCCGCCAACCGCTGAGAGCCGCCATTGCAAAATAGGTCCTCTGGTGTTCTTCCTGCAGTTCTTCTAGAGATTCAGTGATGGCGTGTGTTGGTGTCATGCCAACCCAATCTCGGCACTACCCTTGCGCCAACCAACGCCATGGCGTCTGCCCCACTGGTCCCGGTGGGCTGGCTGGCATCATCGTTCAAGCTGCACTGCCGAATACCGTTCCAGAACCACCGGAGCATGTGAGCATGTGGGCAGCCGCGGCGCTCACGCGGGCGCCGACGGAGTAAGCTCTGCCGACGTCTCCCCATTCCGGCGGACCGGCGGGGTTCAGCGACCTAGCGGGCTCGTATTCGGCTCCCTTTACAACACGATGGCAATTGAGGCTAGCTCTCCCACTGTTATACGACCCGGAGATGCGTACTGGACGATTCGTGGACCAGCAACGCGCCATGACGACCTAGAGCGTTTCGTAAGATCTCGAAGGGCGGCGCCAATGAGCTGGAATCACGCTGTTTGTCGGAGATCTGGGACAGTCTTGCACTGATGTGCGGGGAACTGCATTACCCATCACTTGCTATTATAGTGTGTGTGCCCGAGCGCAACGATGGCGAGGACAAAGATGCCTGCTCCATTAGAGACTGGAGGCAGCCGACAAAATCAAACAGAGCGCCACTCACGTCCTCGGTGTTCCGGACCGTTCCTCGGGTCTGCCTTACGCCAGTTTCGGGTGAGCGCCTCGGCACGCCCGAAACCACACTGTCGCACCTGTCGGGTATGCATCGGTCACGCAGACCAAGACTTCCGAGCTGACGGCCGGAATCGAGCTACCGGCGCCACACCGCCGCCTACTCTGGGTCCCTGCCGGCCCTGGGCTGGGGGCAGTGGGACGCCGTTCCAGCATCGATCGCCTGCCGTCAGACCCACCATGACCGCTGCGAGCGGTGGGCGACGTCGCCTCGGTTGCTTGGAGATACTCGAATTGCATGTCTGAGACCTTGTCCTGGAACATTTTCGCTTGCTTAGTTGAGCATGAATACAGGCAGCGGCAATTCAGTAATGAGGCACTCACTCCAAAGCCGCGGCTGATTGCGTTGTGGGGTGACACACCACAGGGCCGTTGGCCCAGCTCGGCCGTTGACGGCCCGCCGCCGCCGCGCAGACTAGTCCCGCATGCCCGTCGCTAGCCGCCGTTGGGTCCATGACACCCATGACATCGTGGTTTAATCAGTCGGATCAGCCCCGTGTGGAGTGGCGGATATCGGTGGCGCGCCGGAGGTTGTCGCTGTGCTAGACTTGCGGATCTTGCGGGAGGCATGGGGAAATAGAAAAGTTGGGGGATTCGTTCACATGCAGACTGGCTGCTTGTCATCTGTACTTGGCAGATGGGTTGTCGGTGCGGGTCAGACTGTGGGAACACAGCCGGAGCACTCGGCTCCGCCAGTTCCTACCAGTTCCTACCCAGGTCCTCAACACCTGGATCCAGTGGATACCAGCGCCGGTTAGGCGTTACTGGCAGCACGGCAAGATTTCGTCGCTGTGCACACGGGGGGCAGAAACTAACTAAAGGGTGACCGTGACTGCCGCCTTGCCGTGTGTTTACGATCAAGGGCAGGAACGTTTGAATGTTCGTGCACCCGCTTATGTCAAGCTGGGACGGTTTCGCAGGGCCTGCAGGGGAGAGGATGCAGGAGCAAGTGGGAACCGCCTGCCCATTGTCTCCAGATCCGATGCACCCGTGCCCCATTGAGAGATGCAGAGCATGCAGAGGTGAGGTCGAGCAGCAGATGACCCGCAGGGTGTTGGCTGCTCAGCCGTCCTGTAATAATTACCTGTCGCTTAAGCTGCGATCGCTGGAGCGCTGCTAGCCCCGTAGACACTAGCCCAACTAGTCCAGACTTGGTCCGGAGCTTGTAACGGGTTACATCGGACGCGTGCACGGAATGGTGCCAGTGCTTGCTCTTTGGTACGTTGGTGTGCGATCGCACGAGACGCTAGCGCCGGCCCGAGCGTTCGTGCACGGTCCACTGGAGCAATTCACGGGCAGGCCTGCGTCCTGACCGCGAGTGCCGCAGCCGGAGTGCCGCACGGAGACAGGGAAGGATCTCATGAATGAGAGAAGACAATGAGGAGAGGTGGGGAAACCGCTCACGCTAGGTGTTGTTCCGTGAATTCGTGAATGCCGCGGTAGCTTAGTGGAGATACCGTCACACAGCCGCTGGAACGAGACTAGAGTGAGACACTATGATGGTTAAATGGACCATGAGAAAGTGGAGGACCTCGAGCTTCCTGAGACTCTCTGCTCACGGACCTGAACGCGTCACCAGATGAGCACGAGATCACGAGAGACGCCAAGGGTCCCAGAGAGAAGGGGGGCGGGGCGGGCCAAACGGGCACGAGTGTCCCAGCTGTCCCAACGTGTTCCAACCTCCCAACAAGTGCTTGCAAAGTAGTGTGGGGCCTGAGTGACTGACAATTCACAACAGTCAGATGATCGTCACAGAGTTTGCTGGTCGAGTGGGATGGGCGGGCCGAGAGCAAACGGTCCAGCCTTCCGTCGTCATCCTAGAAAGCTTTCCAGCGAGTACGCAAACGTACGAGGACTGGCTGTGGGAGCATGGAACATCTTCCTGTCCCGGCGCAGAATCTTGGGGCAACCCAGCACCACCGGCCGAGAAACAACCAGCCTTAGTCTTGAGACATGACACAGGACCGCCAGCGAGCGCGGAAGTGGTTCCCAGGCTCACTTTAGGCGCCAGGTCCGCAGGTCCGCTCACTCTGGTCCATGAACCAGCCGCGCCGGGCTATCGGCTCAGCGGCCGATACCCACGGAAGTTCACGAATTACAAGGAGTGTCACCAACGCACCAAACTCCGTGCGCTTTTGGCAGACGATTCGAGGGTTGCGAAGGACCTCCCAATTCACTCTCATCAGGATTAGAAAACAAGCAGAAGAAGGATCCGCGCCCAAACGCCATAATGTCCATAATGTTCTAGCTGTCGCGGGGTATCGCCACACACGCAAACGTCATACAAGTTTTAGAGTCGTGGGCGCGTACCCAAGGGTGGTGTGCGCCATCTCTCCCGGGGTGGCCGATGGCGGCGAGGGTAACAGCTGTGATCCTGCGATCTGGCGATTTGCGATCGAACAAGAATATTGGATCCGACGGGGCCGTCGCAAAGTGGAGCAAAGGGAGAGGGACCATAAACCCCTCACGCTTTGACGGCGTTTACACTTCCATTCTTAATTGAGTTTGGCCATGCCCGAGTAACCCGAGTTATTCGAGTTGCGAGACGGAGTACGGTACCGGCAGGTACATGAGGTTATGGAGTACATCATCCTCTGGGCCCCTCGAACGAGCCTTGGCGAGTTCCCAGCAGAGAGCAGGTACAGGCACTGAGGTGGGGGGCAGGGAAGGAAGCCTCGTTTCAGCCTGACGCGCTGGTAATTTGGTGCTTTTCGAGTTGCCACGTACGCCCCTGCCGCCGCCGAGTGTGGGTGCCTCGCGGGCTGAGAACCCTAATGCTTGTGATAGCGTAGCGGTGCAAGAAGCGCAAGCGCAAGCGCCTGCACGACTGCACTAGCACTCGGTAGCCTCTCATAGGCCGCTGGTGCTGACATGCACCATGTCAGCGGTTCAGCGGACCCACTTTATCGAGCATGCCAACAATCGTCCGCCGTAAGAATGCCATAGGGATTTCTCGGTCGCGATGAAGAAAGCGATGCTATGACGGTCTCAGACCAAGCTTACCAGTGCGGAGCAAGGTGAGGCTGTACACCGCACTGCGTACTTCTGATGGAGATGCGCGAAACGCTTATGCCTCTCGCTGTGCGACGCACACACGGCTGTTCCCTGCTGCTTTGCGTGACCCCAAGATGCACATAGGGAGCTTACGCAGCAGTTCAACTCAACTGGTTCCAGCTGTGAGGACCAGTTTACGTCGAAACGCGTCGGCATTCAACACGCCCAAATCACACTTTGGTACTTCGTGTGCGACTGCTAGAGGATGTCACCTTAATCTGACGAACGACACTGCTTCGCAGAGCACGTACGCGTCTCCTGCCAACTTACTCGGGACTGCGTCTGCCGTCAACCTCGTTCTCGCCCTTGCGGGCTAGCCGTCTGTTCGCTTTTAATATGAAAAAGAAACCCACACCGAAACTATCGATTAAGGTTTGCCTCTTACAAGGAACACTGCCTCGAAAGATCCCAGTAATCAGGATCGGTACACCTTGCATACCTGGTACTCTACCTGGGAGCTCCTGAGATGGATCCCCCGCCGGTGGAGCCTTGAGCTATGGTGCTCTTGGGCGTCAAGTTCCCAAAGTTACTGCCCAAGCCACACTTAGAGCTGTAACATACGAACCGTCATCCCATATGCCTACCCGAATGTATTGATCCGCTCATTCAGCCTGAGAGTGTAACTTCGAGCGGCGGGACCACTCTCTGCACTGAAGCGCTGGTTGGCCGTAGTTCGAGATATGAAACACGGCCCATAAGCAGACCCACTACACAGATCAGCCAACTGACGAAACCCCATTGTTTGGAGGCGCCTGCCACTCTGTATCATCAGTCCATCGCCGCCACCACTTGCAACCGACTGAGGCTGGGCACGGCTGGACTTAAAGGTACTAAGGTGATCCGTCCGTAAAATGAAATTAGGCTTCTACCGTGCAGCTGTGTCAGGTTGCTTATGGCGGTGCTTCAGCCTACGAGAACGGCCGGAAACCCGGAGGAGTACGTCACTTTGACATATTAAAGCGAAATTTCTTTTTCTGGGTATGGTTTCCAGCTACCTCCAGGCATTCTCATGAATCCGGTCATAAACACGTAAAATACCACGTAAACAGACGCGATATTGGTATAAATCGTGGTGCCTCCTCACTTACGGCTTCATCCGCGAATCCCACTGTCCAATTGCACGCGGATGCAGTATCGTCCCGGCATGGTACTGTAAGTCCAGTCAAGGCCCGGCGCGATATACGATATCCCTCCGCCCATTCGCGTTATCACGTCCCCCATTCTGAACCGCGCCGCGTGTCGGATGCGACGCCATGAGCGCGTAGAACGGAACAAATGGCGGATCATGCAGCTCGGGATGATGCTTCGTCTGCGAGTACGAGCACAGCAGCTCAGGGGGAATAAAGTTACTGGTATTCTGCCGTACGAAATGGGTCTGGCACCCAGGCAGGTGGGCTGGAAGAACCGCAGCTCCTCGGCCCCCTCACGCACGGGTTCCACTAGAGTGGTAAGTGCAGCCGTTCTCAGAGATCGCGAAGTAAATGACGTTTGGATATGCATGCCCTTCCCTAATCCCTGTCCTTCTGACCATCCTGCCGTTCCTTAACCTTTCCCTCGCCCTTAGTCACATTACGAACTCCCGGGCCGTATGGGCCGTATGGGCCGTATGTGGGTCGTGCAATATTAAGGGTCAGGCGCACCTCTCACGACCTCGAGTTCGGCTTTTTCCTTTGACCCTCGTGATTCCTGCGGTTCGCTTCGTTGGACGACCGTTGGATAGCAGGTTGCCAGACACTTAGAATCTACTCGTCTCGAGCCGCCGCGCTCCTGCACGGCTCATAGGCGCATTAGCAAGGTTTATCCCACTACCCGTCGTCGTCGCGAAGCGGCGTGATGCCCGTCGCTGATGATGCTGATACGCAAAGAGGCAATACCGCCAATGCACCACAAGACCAAATCCCTCGAACAAACCTGACTGAGACCTCCGATACGACTGACTACGAGCTACGCACACTGTAGCACCCTATAGTGCCCGGACACGAGGGAGACCTCGCTTATCGCATTGATACTGAGATCAAAGGGTTGTGGCCAGAACTTCCCCACTTTCGTCGCTCCGAAAGCGGCCCAACTCCCGACCTCCCCTTCTCGGCTTAGCACTCCGCACACGCGGCGTCTGACAACTTTGCCCCTTCTGTGGACCTACTGCCAAGTGCCGCCCTGTACGTGGGCTTTGGTGCATACGGCGAATTCTCCACTCCTCAGGAGTACGTCGAAGGGCTCAAGCCACACCGTCCCCAGAACTGCCTCATCACGGGTTGTAAAGGCTAACATACTCTCCCCAAGGCGCTTCCCATACATTGCATCAGCCTTTCCGGCGTCCCATATTGAACCCAACAATGGACGGGAAGCGTCGAGCATGACCGGTGGGCGCTATCACCACCAGACCGCCACCTTAAAGAGTTAATACTATAATTGTCGTAAAAGAATGGGACGAGCAGAACGGAATCCACGCCCTAACTTCCCTCAGTTCTCTAGCGCCAGCAATAGCCCGAGATACTGGATTGAGTAACCATGGGGTCGGACAAATCTGGTAGTTTTCTGGGTGCGCCGCTCGTCCGAACTAAAACGCATCGCCAACGTAATCAGGCCGTAAAGACGTGCAGAGATGTAGCCAAGGGTAGCAACTAGGATCCAACCGCCCGGTGTGCAGGGGCGGCCTTCATACCAACGTACTGGCCCGGATCCCTCAACGTCAGTGCTAAGACGAGGGACTGCGCTGTGTGCTACAACCGAAGCCATATGCCGGCTTCAACCTTCTGAAGCTTTCGGCGGACCCGGTCATGATGATCAATCGGAACGCACGTATGCTCAGCAGACCCTCAGCTGCGCTCCTTCCTATCCGGTGTCGAACGACAAAGGAGGTGAGGATATGTCGGAGTGGTACCAACAGCATGCAGGACGCCGGTTCTAAAACAGGTGTGCGTACTTGCGACAGCCATAGTACGCACGCGTACGTTGGATAACATAACACGGGGGCAGGTTGCGAGAGCCCGCCTCGAATGCGCGATTTCTTCACCTAGGGAACGCACCTGGTTGGGTTGGGCGTTCTTGACTGAGCTGAGGTGAGCAGCTCAGAGGTCCCGCCAGCGCGAGCACTCGGGTCGAAAAGTGAAAAGGTCCAAGGTCCCATCGCAAGGTCCCATCGCAAGGTCCCATCGCAAGGTCCCAACAAGGCACCTCAATCAAAATAAGCTCGACGTAACCCGCCCTCGTTCCCTGCATTCGATCCCTTCCGGGCTTCTGGGCTTCCGGTCTCCCAGCCCTTCGGCCCTCCGAGCGGGCGTGGTCGTGTTCAATCGTGCAGCCGAAACCAGGCTTGCAAGGCGCAGGGCGGGCCAAGGTTCCCAGACATTGCAGCTGATCCTCTCCTACCCATGGCTTACACATCCTACGGACTGCTCGCGCCCTCATGCCCTCGTGCCCATGCTGCACCCCCGCTATGCCCTTCTTTCCCCCTTTGCCTGCTCTCAGTTTGGGACAATTCAGGATCAACCCCGCTCCAGATCCCATCCCATCCAAACCCAATGATCCTAGGCGGAGTTTGAAGCTTGCACGAGTTAAACCCACTCGGTACGGAGCCACAGGCTGCGGGGACGTTTCGCGCTTGCAGACGAGGAAGCAAGGGTCGAGGAGCTGAAGCACGTAACGATCATCACCACTGGGCAATTGATTGGCTAAGCCTGCCCAAGTCACTAGCGCTTCGCGAGGCATTCACCATTTCATGACAGGAACAGGCCCGCAACCGCATCTCTTGCGTCTAGTTGGCTCGCGGAACTGGAGATGTGCAGCAAGCGGCCGCGGCAGGGGCGCAAGAGAGCAGACGCGGCCGCCTCGCACGTCACACATTCTCCAAACAAGTCTGTCACCTGTACGCGGTACGACACCCTCTGGACTGAATCTTCAGCGCAATAAACTCAGCTCGAGCTCGGCTCACAGGGTCGGGCGGCCCAGCGCCGGGACGGCGCTGCGCGGCGTTCCATTGATCCCAGCGGCCCAGCGATCCTGTGACGGAACATCTGCATCAGCTGTCAGAAGCGGCCCATCAGACGCAAAGCCGCAGGGCTAACTGACGGGCGGGGCAGGGTGTTAGGCCGGCCTGTGAGGGCGGCCAACGCGGCCAACGAGGCCAGCGCGGCCAGCGCGGTCATAACTGGACGGCATCTGTGCTTGGGTTAGAACGAAGGCGGCTTCTGGTGTTCGGTACCGCTCATTGAGGTCGTATCCTCAACTAGATTTTACCTTTCGGACCACAGGGATCATCCCATAACCCATTTACCTGATCACCCCACCATCCAGGATTCACCCAGGATCCCAGGAGAGGGAGCCGTTGGAGATCAGGAGAGCCCATCTGTGCTGCTCATCACTTCCCCTGCACCCAACACCACACCCTAAAACCGCACGCCTGGCCATCCCAACCAGATTGTCCAGGAGCGGCAAGAGCTGGCTTGCAGCTTGCAGGCAGTGAGAAAAGAACGTAATGCAGCGACGCCGCAGCGTCATCCACGTCTGCTCGTCATGAGACGAGGGCAATGTATGAAGAGGGAATCGAGACGGGTTCCTGATGTATTGAGTGTGCTGCCCGGGTGGGAGCCTGGGGACCTCGCAAGACAACTAAACTACACTTAACGATGATGATGACTCAGGCAGCGGCGGGTCGCGAGCGTGCAAAGTCGCGAGCCTTGAGCCTCTCCAAGTGGACGGTGTCATGCCGTGGAGTGGACGAGTAGTAGGCCGGGCAGCATGACGCGATGGGGTTATGAGGGAACGGCGGGCACGATGAAGGTGAGGTACGCCAGGGCATGTGCGCGCTGGCACGCGGGGCATGGGGGCCATGGGTATGGGGGATTGCATCGATCGAAAGCATGATTCAAGTTGAGTTACATGGAGGAGGCTTTAGCCTACCAGCCTTTGCGCCGAAGACATATGCTCCGCGATCCTAATTTGGGGACCGCCGATGGGCTCCAGGAGTACACTGGCTCTTGGAGTCCTGATCTCTTGATCTTCCTGAGCCTGAGCTGAGCCTGAATGTTCCTTGATGTTTACCTTGCTCTTCCTGCTCCTGCCATTCCTGTTCCTTGCCTTGCATCTGTGCCTGCGTTCAACCCAACCCCCCCCC